>JAJJWW010004810.1:0-19328 GCA_023531295.1 Papaver armeniacum
AAAATTCTTGGTCTTGCAGTTTCATACCTATAATTTCCTTCGGGTATATGTGCACTTTTTGACAAAGTATTGTTTGGAGATACCTTTGAGGATTGCTCATCTTTCTTGTTTAGAGTGAGAATTTCATAAGAGCCCGAGAAGGTATGAGACCTCAACAATTTCACATTCGGATGTATTCTCGTGTTATGGTCATCATTTCATGGAATACCTATGGGACGTAATTCTTGCGTTGATATCCACATGTGTTTGAAACATATTGTTGTTTTTTTTGATTCAATTGTAAGGTGAGTTTCATTTTCTTTTCTTTTTTTTTGTTCAATGAAATTTTACTCTTGGTTAAATTAGGGTTACTTTAGTATACATTGCAAGTCAAAGTGCACAAAAGACCTAATTTTGCAGTTATATAAATTTAGTTGGCGAGAATCCCTTTGTTTGTCCAAAAGTCCTAATATGCGCTCTCAAATATTCTTTAGCGAAAGCTTGGGTTAATTAGAATATTCATGTTTGATGTTTGTAGGGTAATCTTGATATGTGCCAGAATTATAACCCATAAAAATCTATCACAAAGTTGGGTTAATTAGAATATTCATGTTTGATGTTTGCGGAGTAATTTAGATGTGTGCAAGAATTATAACCCATGAAAATCTATCACAAAGTTGACGTTGTGTATAATGAAGAAAAGGCTGACTCACTTTCTCTACCATGATTTATACCTATAAGTGGGAAAGGCTCCCTTGAACTTATCCGCGTGTTTGGGATAGATGGGATCTAATTAAAATCCATCGACTATTAAGGTACATCACTATTGTTCTGGAAATGGGACATGTTGTGAAAAAGAGAGTTGGAAAAAAAAATGATGCATACATTCTTATTATTAAGCCCGACCATTATAGAAAGGTAGTTGACATTGTGGTTTATGTTTAACTTTGGTACATGAACGAGTTTAGAGATGAATCAATGGGTCTTCGTTTTAGAAAGGTAGTTGACATTGTGGTTTGGAAATGTTTCATCAACTTACTTTAACTTATTTTGTGTACTTGATAGACGCGAGTCTTTGGTGGTAAGTCTATATATTAAACACCGTTGGGGTTATTTTCCTTAAATGCGAAATCTTGAAGAAGAGATATAGGATGCGAGTGTATTGGTACCGCGTTGGCAAAGAGGAGGGCCAAGAATGTTAGAAAAACCCAAAGGCACAATGGCTATAGATGTTTTTGTTGAATGCGAGTCGCGATACACATTATGCAATAATATTATGAACTCCATACAAATATAAATTTTATCTCTTCTCTTCTCAATGGATGAAATGGTTATTCTCCACCACTACGTATCCTTGAACACGGGAAGGCTAAGAATGTTAGAAAAACCCAAAGGCACAATGCCTATAGATGTGTTTTGTTGAATGTGAGGTAATTTAGTAAATTTCGGGTTGTTAAAACCCATCTTTCCTTCAAACATAAAATAAAAATGAAATGCATAAAAACACGAAATACATAATGCATGTAATTCCTTATGCATAACGTATTGCATGTTTTACATACACAGTGATAGTATATTATTTTCTTTAAATACCAAATAAAAAATACATCGGGGGGCAGGCGCGAGGCGAAGCGAGCCACACTAATAAAAATGTATCGCGACAGGTGGGCGGTCGTGCAACACCAAATAAAAAATGCATACGGACAGGCGGGTGAGGCGAAGCCCGATGCGAGCCACACATAATCAAAAATGTATTAAAAAGTTGTGACAAGTTATCTATCAACTAAACTATTCACAGGTGACTATAACAGTGATAGTGGAAGGTTTTCGGATCCGCCCGGTGCGTAGCACGAGCACAAAATCTAGTTTTTAAGTTTAAGTCAGGATGAATCCAAATTTATTCTTATTGTTAGAGCATAGCTCGATTGAACCCACCAAGCGTTGGTATGTCAAGTTTGGTTGTCATATTTTAGTGAACCAAAACTCATTTAAAGAGTCGCTTGATTATTTACTAGAGTCAACTTCGTATAGGTTAGCTAGAAAGTTATTAGGATATGAGACATACAAGTATTACTCGAAGACTTGAAGAATGTGAAGAAG
Source organism: Papaver armeniacum (assembly GCA_023531295.1). Taxonomy (NCBI): domain Eukaryota; kingdom Viridiplantae; phylum Streptophyta; class Magnoliopsida; order Ranunculales; family Papaveraceae; genus Papaver; species Papaver armeniacum. The sequence goes on from JAJJWW010004810.1 coordinate 2,080, forward strand.
TAAAGAGCTACAACAGCTTTGACATCATCCTTCCTCTTGAGGTTAGTAATATTTTGACTTAAACTGTTTCAGCCCTAACGTATCTTTCAAGTAGGTGCTTTATATTGAAATCATCTTCTGAAGGTGTGAATGATTATACTCTAGTTAGACGTAGTAATAAGGAATTACAATCGAAGTGTAACGCCTATCTTTTGAACTTCGTATATAAGACATCGACATAATCGTATGAATGTTATTGTGATTATGTATGGGTATGGGGTGAAGATTTCATCCTGGGAAACAATTTTTTCCATTCGTTTAAAGGAAGCACATTTATAAACTTGTTTTGTGAATCGAAAGGGAAATCGCTAGGATTATTGGTATTGTTATTCATTGCAAATCTTTGGATTACCAATATGTGTGTTTAGTATAACCGCTCATAACTTGTTTATGTATCTTGGTAAAAATATTCACAATGCACGACTTATGTATCGGTATGACTTTTATTAGTGAAAACCAATCTTAAGTAATCATCCGAGATGGTATGATCGATATTTGTAATTGGTGCGATCAATTCTAGTCATTGTAACTGATCCTAGTACTTGGTGTGACTAATCACAAGATTTGTAATCGATCCTTGTAGTAGGTTAACAAGTTTTATTAATTGGTGTAACCGATCCTATAACTTGTGGAACCGATCACAAGTAAGTACCATAAATAAGTGGTAACCGATCCTGGTACTTAGTTAGCCATTTTATGGAAACTAGTGTGACCGATCCTAGTAGCCGCTTGGAGGTAGAACCAACTTGTGTTTGGTAGAGCCGTTAAACCCATGAATGGTGAATGAATGTTTTTGATCAATCACATAGTTCTTGGAAATCCGATGAACCAATTCTAAACTCGTTTGGGCGTGGCAAATCGGTTCAAGATTGTAAATATGAAAGAGATTTATAAAGTAAAGATAGTCGACATACTTTGAACACATGCAGTAATTCTTATCTATTATTGTTCAAAGATATTCCTTAATAACTAAAGGAATCTTTTAATTAAGGTTTTTAGTTTTATATGCTTTTAATTTCCAGCAATTAAATGCATATCTTTAGAAAATAATAATTGGTAATGTGCATTTACTAATTGGAGATTTTCTACTGAGATTTCGGTCAATATTATAGAGCATTTCCAGGAATTATGAAAACCGATTTTGGGTTTATTGCATATCTTTGAGAATATTCGGTTTTGGAAATTCCTTGGTCTATAAATATTGAAGTTTTCATTTTGAGCAAACTAATCCTCCGAGCCAGCAAAACTACCTTGTTGTGTTTTTCTTGGTGGAGCCATCTATTGGAGAGGAAAGTACCATAATTAGGCGAAATCTCTTACGACCGCTCGTTTGAAAGACTTCTTTGGGATTGGGAAGTTCTCACAGTACCATTGGTAGAAACTAGATAATTGCGGTTTATTATTAGTTTTTGATTGATTTGATTGACTAACGGTTGTTGAACTTTTATTGCACCTAGTTTGTTTATGCTTGAGAATCTTCTCTTGATATAAGATTCACTCAAACTAGATCGAAGTATCGGCAGGGGATCTTTAGATTTGTTTGTAGATCTAAAGGCGTCTTGTGATAATCCATCGTTAATGAGACTCCGTTCTTTGTGTGATTGATCACAAGAGATTCAAGTTGTTTGTGTGCGAGTGTTTATTGAAGATCTAAGAAGATTTGAAGACAAAGAAGATTTCTTATTTGAGTTCATAATCTTTGGTGTGCACAAAACTTGATCGGTTGGGGATCCAACTATAATCGGTTTATGTTTTGATAGATTGGATTGATTAGTTGTGTAGATCGGCATCAATATATTTCTTTGTGATTTATAATATTGATTGCATAGTCTAAACAATTACTTTGGTAGTTGTTGAATAGATTGATCTAAGAACCTGACAAAGGAGTTTATTGGGATAAACGGAAAAGCCTTTTGTCAAACTCATATCCGTTGTTTGAAAGAGTTGTTAGAAGCAGTTTTTGTTATTCCTTTCTTGTTTGGAATACGAACCAAAGGAATTTTTCAAGTGCGTGACTTATTGTACAAATACAATCGCTTGTTGATAAGACCAAAATAAAGATCGAGAATTAACTTTATTTTTCTCATCGAGTTCTAATTATTGAATCAATAATTAGACCTTTCACTTTAAACAAGACAAATCTTGGGTTGGAACTACTATTTCTTGTTAAGGTATTCAATTAGACTTGAATAGCCTAATCCTACACTTTGATAAATCTAACTAAGATCAAATTAACCAATTTCTTCTTATCAGGATGAAATGGACTAAACAATTCATCAAAAACCTTTTGTTAAGCCATAAACAATTCATACAAACTAAATAAATCAACTTGCATAATTATTTATCTCAATAGGAAGCAATTGAAACAACATAGACATTAAAGTCGCAATTGCAAGTAATTTCGTAAGCCTAAACAATTGATACCAAACAATAAAGCAAGACAACAATAGTTTTTCTTAATCGGAAACAATTAAATCACACACACATCCATTAACAAATAATGGAATAAAGCATCAATTGTACCGATTTTATTTTTTAAGCAAAAGCAATAAATATACGCAATAAAATTAGGCTTTTTCTTAAACAGGAAAACGATTAACTAACAACGTCGTTACCTCAAATTTCGCATCCTCTTCACCTCAATGTTTTGTCATCCTTTCTCAAAGACATAAGAACAACAAAAACTACCTTTACCAGAGAAAGGTTGAAGTGGTTTTAACTATTACGTGCCAATAGTAATAAGCTAATACCAAAAACTCATATGTATACTATATACACAACTTATGAGAAATAAATTGAAAATAGTATAATCGTGACTCACATATGGGATGAATTGTCATCATCCTTGAAATCCAAGATGAATCTCTTGAGGATGACAAAACATTGAGGAAACATTAGGGTAACTGAAATGTTGAAAACTCTGAGAGTTGGTCTTTTTCCAATTTGGAATATCAGATCTTGTCTTTACAAAGTTATCTCTCCTTTTATTGTTTGAGCGATAATGAGAAAACTTTTTAGAAGCCTGATAAGAAAATTTTGAACCATCATTACAATAATTCTTTTGCTCATTTTTAGGACAATGATGTCCTGATTTATACAGAAGTATTATTGAGTTGACCAATTTTACGGAACGTTGTGATGCATCATGTCTTTCTCATTCCTTTTACGGAATTTGCCCCCTTTCAAGTGTCATTTATTTCCAAAATAAGAGAAATTCTTAGTAACACCACACGAAACATAAGGCTTAGTGTTACCTTGTTGTGGATTCTCTTTCATTGGAGTTAGACGGAATTTACGTTTTCGTCTTTTCTTTGAAGGTATTCTGATTTTCTTTTATGGAAGAGCAATCTTTTGTTGCACCTTTACGGAAGCAATTTCTTGAAGAGTCTTTAGGTTTTACAAACTTTGTCTCTGTTTAGTATTCAAAGTTTGTTTACGTTTGCAGCCCAATCCTCGCGTGTCACAAGGAACTCTAGTTGACTTCAACATTGATTCAAGTTGTTTTGTGTTACTATCGAACTTTTTCAAGTTCGCTTTTAGACCCATATTCTCTTTTTCCAAGGTTTTTATTTTTTGAGAGCATTATCTAGATCAACCTTAAATTTATCAATTTGAACTTTATAATATATTTCGAGATTAGCGGAATTACTTATCTTAGTGTTCTTCGGGTTCTCCAGCTCATTATATAGTTTCCTTTCTCGATCATGACTTTCTTGATTTGCTCTGTAACATCTCATGCATTCGGGATAATTACCGGCCCGATAATCTCAATATCGTTCTTCAATTCTTCAAGTTCCTCTTTCAATCTTTCATTCTCTTCACGAAGATCACATTTAAGTGCCTTTGGCTCTGGAGTTACTTGATATCCTTTTAAGTGTGCATTCCAGTTGCATGAAAAGCTTTGTTCTCTTGATCCTTGGAAGAATTAGAGATATCAACATTATTTTGTTCTCTATTGTATACACATTTTCTATGATTTTGAGAAGGATAAGATGTATCTTTAGAAAAACTCCTTTTCTTTTGTCTTAATAACTTTACGGTGCAGAATGCGTTGTATTGTAGTTACGGGAAATCCTACACTACACCCCTCACAAGAATCTATACAATCAAATCATTTTAGGATGAAAAATTGTAATTTTATTGATTAAACTCTTAAAAATGCTTACGGATGAAATGCAAATTAGCTAAAGAATTACAATCACTCTAAACTTTCTCTCTCTTAATGACTTGCCCAACACTCTAAAAAGATCCCCCCATCAACAGACCCGTTCAACTCTTTATATAGGGTATTACATAGTGGATGATAGCTAAAATTTGTCCTTTATTTTCGGGAATGACTTGCGAAATATTTCAAGTGTACAAATATAATCTCGCAACTCTCCAGATCTCGCTAGGTCTTCACATCTTTCGTGTTTTGGTATGTCATTCATTGCGTCATTTATATTTACTCATCTTGATACCTTCGCAATGTTATAGTTTATTGATCTCGCAGTATTGATGTCATGAAATATTACGATCCTACATCTTGCCTCTTCTCATGTCTTCTGCGAAGAAGAGAATGTCATGAGAACTAGTATTTTTGAAATGCCATAGCTTGTTCATCTTTATCTCTTTTTGATATGACCCCGTACTTTTACACATAATTTATTACACGTGTTTCTTTTAAAGCTCTTTTCTTGACACGTCTCTTTCAACCGTTTATTCTTGACCATTCATGTCTCCTCTCGCATTAAATGCATTTATCTTCTCGAGAACTCTTCTCTATATATAGTTTTCTCATCCTCCCCTTCTTCTTTTTTACTTTCTCTCTGCAATTTTTCTTCAATTCTCCTCCTCCAGAATTTACGTTTCTGCTACTGTAAATCTTCCTTTTCTTCTTTCTCTTGATATTTCTATTCATTCCCATATTACGAGAGAATGGCTCCATACGGAGTCGTAGATACGAAATCCTTTTGGGTGAGACTCAAAGAATTTACAAAGAAGAAGTTTCACCTTATCCACTATTCCCAATCAGAAGAATCTTCATCTATTCTTTACTGCCAAAATTGTTTACTGATCATCATTGTGATGATGGGAAAATCATAATTTCGCTAAGTCGGCTCCTCATGAGTCTTCCCATTCCTCTCTACAATCCGAATTTCCTTGTTCTATGAAATTCTTTCTCATGAGAAGTTCCGCGAGCTATCTATCAATTAAGTGGGATTGCATCCGTTTAATGCTTAATCGTGTCGTGGCTTCAGTAAAGGGATCTCTATGTAGGATCGAATATCACAACATCAATATCTCGCGAGATTAGTAAACGAATGACATTGCGGCGTCGCGAAGAGTAATATAAATGACGCAATGAAACGACGATAGCCAAAACACGAAAGGTGTGAAGACCTAGCGAAGTTTAGGAGAGTTGCGAGATTGTATACTTGTACACTAGCGATATTTCGCAAGTCATTCCCTAGAAAATAAAGGACAGCTTAGCTGTCATCCATTGTATACTACCATATATATAAAGAGTCGAATGAATCTGTTAGGAGGGGGATTCTTTTCGGAGTGTTAGTCAAGTCATTAAGAGAGAGAAAGTTTGTGGTGATTGTAATTTCTTTAGCTCTTTTCTATCTTACCCTGTAAACATTCAAGAAAATAATCAATAAAAAATCAGTGTTATTCATCTTCAAATGTCTTAGTTGTGTGGATTATTGTGAGGGGTGTAGTGTAGGATTTCCTGCAACTACATATGGCTAGGAAATGTTGGTTTGTTTGAGTAAGGATACACATCGTGATTTGAAAGAATTTGGAGTAGTAGAGAAGAAATTTGATACAATTTACAACAGAGTTTACCAAAATTAAGAAATGGTTAGAAGGAGAAATGCATGCGAGCAACCAACAACTGTTAGGATAAGTAGGAGACTTCTAGGAGAAGAGAGAAATGAAATGGGAGAATCCTCAGAAGGAACATAAGGAATGATGAAGAAAATCAAATTCAATCACCAATTCAACCGGTGGTGGATAGAATCGTGGATTATGATAGAGTAGCGTGCATACTTGGAGATCGGACTACATGGATGAAGGGGAAGAAGAACAACAATTGGTAAACAATGGACAAGAGGAGAGACCGAGAGGAATGGTGAAATAATTCATGGGAATGAGAGATCGCAGCATTGGAGGCGTTGAGGCAAACAATACATGAAGAGAGACGATTAGAGGCGGGAGGAACGTGCAAACTTGACAAAGACGAGAATCATGAGGTGAGGATGGAAAACATGAGATTACAAAACGAGAAGGTCGAGAAGCACTACAAGGTCAAGCTCAAGATCGGTTAGAGAGGAAATAAGGAGAAATTTACCTCGAAGAAGGCTGATGAAGAAAACCAAGGAGAAGCGCAAAATCCAGCAGGGGAACATTGAGAGAGAGCGAAATGATGGAAGATCGTTATATTCCACGTCAGAGACTCTTCAAAATGGGCGAGAATGATGAAAATCAAGGAAATAGCGTCGAGAGGCAAAATAATCGAGTTGATGAAAGAAAATCAAGAAGAAGGAAGAAAAAGAATATTGCATGGGAGAGAAGCACGAGAGGAGGCAAAAGAGATTGAGGATGAAATTGAAAGACATTATGTTGAACAAGCACGTCTAGCTCGCGAGAGAGAAAGATTGAGAGCGAGAAATGGAAGAACAAGAGTTAGAAGAGGCAATTCGCGAGAATAATCATGATAATCGAGAAAGAAGGCGAGAACAAAATGTAACAATGATAATATTAATGAAGAATATGAAAGAGCACAAAGGAGAGCTGATAGGCACCAAAGAAGAGAAATCGATAGATATAATGGTGTGCGGGTCGCGAAAGAAATGAGGAAGAGAATGATGAACAAGAAAGTCAAAATAGACATGAACGCGGGCGAAGAGAAGCGGAACTAAAAAAGACGATAGATTCAAATTCTGATGTAAATGAGCAAATTTTGAGAGAACTGGCAGAAATGAGAGGAATGATGAGCAGGTAAAAGGGGAGGAGGAAGAGCCAGGTTGGACAGAAGCAATAGAAGAAGGCTTGAAAACTCCGTTCACACAAGAGATACAATTAAAAGGAATACCACCAAGTGATTCTGACATTAACCGGTATTTTCGATGGAACAACTTGTGCGATGACACATATCAAAGCTTATGTGAGATGTATGCTACCATGGGAGAATCATGATGCTATATTGTGCAAATATTTTGCATCAAGTCCGACAGAGAAGCTTTGAAATGGTTTAAGGGCTAGAAAAATACAATAACATCTTTCAATCACTTAAGAGGCTATATTTTTAGGGGCATATATAAGTAATAATTTCGCGACCAGGTATTGAAGATGTATTTGGGTTAAAACAAAGGTGGGTGAAAGTTTGAAGCATCTAAGCGTGAGATGGAAGACAATATGTGTGAAATGGAAATAGGGTAGGGTGGAGGAGAGATATCTCATCTTATCATTCATTAATGCTATGTTCGCGACAAATCTATTGTATATTCAAATTTTTAGAGTCAAGAATACAATCACCATGACTGAGTTGCGAGAGCTTCAGGGAGGAGTATATTGCTCTAGAGGAAAAGCAAAATGAGATGGAATCATATCTATCGAATACAAGTTAGAGCTGCGAATGCAAGTTTGTTACCCAAATTGATAAATCTTGTGGCGAGTACCCTAAGGTCAACAAGGAGTAAGGATACCAAATGATGGTCAGCAAAAATTGGTAGCTATGGGGAGTCGCCGATCGGAAGAATTTGAAAGAGAAAGAAATTTCTACAACGGGTAAGTGGAAATAATAAAATTCAAAAGGCTTGATCAACCGCAAAGAAACCTATGGAGGACAGAGGCATAATCCACAAGAGACTTATGGAGGCCAAAGGCGAGATTATCATAGAGGGCAATGAGGTCATAGAGTCGTATGGGAAGAAATCAAGATGCCACCACTAAACGCTAGTGTGGAGAAGATATGGGAAGCTATAATCACGATGGAAAACATGCCGCCACCATGGAACATGGGGAATGAACCACCTCGGTGACGAGAAGTCATGAATTTTGTTCCTATCACCATTTTCATGGACACTTAACGAATGATGGTAGGAATATAAAAGAATCATCCTCGGAATGATAGATCAAGGAAGCTAAACCAATTCTTAAAATGTGAAGAGAAGACTCAACCATTACCAACACCTCCGAGAAAATCCGCGAATGCATACGACAAAAGGGGAAAGAGACATTTGTATTAGAAGTTGGAGCGAAGGACAAAAACTTGTTACGCAACTCTATCGTACATTCGTATAGGACAATTGAAGATTTTCATGATAGTGTTCTCGATAGAGTTTTCGCAAGAGATGTTGACAATAGAGAAGTAATGAATATCGCGAAGTCATCGCGGCTGAAAGAATGGCAAGCGTAGATTATTTCTTTTACAGAAGAAGAAGTACACGAAGGTGGCGAGTTGCATGAGTCCATTAGTGGTGAGATTAGAAATTAATCCAAAACTTTGTTGATGATGAAAGTGATGGTGCAGAAAATTCATGGGAAATAAATAGAATCTTAATTGACAGGAAGCTCTGTAAACATCCTTTTACCACACCTACAAGACTATGGGGAAAAGATGAAGATTTGATACCTTCAACATATAAGATATATGGTTTTAATGGTAACGCTTAATAAACCTAAACGAGAAGCTCATGTAAGAATACCATTGAATGGATTATCAACTGAAATCTTTTTGCATAGTCGATGTGGAATCCCTTTTATAATGCATTGGTGGTGCGACCACAGTTTACATGAGATCTTGGGTGTAGCATCAACTTACCACCGAGTGCATCAAATTTCCACATCCCGGTGGTGTTGGGTTATAAAGGGGATTGGGCTGAGGACAAAAATGCTATGAAGTCGATGTGGAGTCTTGAGGAAAGAGTACATTCAACGGAAAAGAATTGGAAAAAGGAATATCAAAGAAGAACAAATAAGAGAAAGGGTGATGGTGGACACAGCCAGAAGTGAGAGATGAAGATATATTGCGAAATCAAAGTGCTTGAAGACAATTGAAAATTGCGATGGTCCGCAAAAGGAAGAAATATTTGGAAACATGAATGAAATAAAGCAACGGGAGTAAGAGGTTTAAGAAATAAAAAATTGATTTTAGAGTCATGTAAAAAAAAATAAAAAATAAAAAAATTGATTTTAGAGTCATGATCGAAGAAGGAGCGCGCGAAAAACTCGATATATATGAATATGATTTAAGGAGTTCGGTTAAATAATGAGCGGCGAGATCTCGGAAAATGAAGTAAGACTATGTGATAATTTCGCAAAGAAGATGAGAGGAAATAATCAAAAGAAATGAATGATTACAAAAATTGATGAAAATGAATGAGTGAGTGAATGGGACGAAACTTTATGGCGTACACCTAGTTAACGAATGATATTTTGTAAGAGGCAAATGTAAGACCTAAAGTCGTCATATAAGGGGTATCTCTTGACATGGCTCGGGAAAAGGTTGCACCTTACTGGAATTGAGTCATGAAGGTTTGGGGCCCATGAAAGCTTATCAGGAGATACCTTGGTTTCCAACTATATATATAAGGTTATACCACAGTTGGACGACCCAGGGTCTCTTCCAAGGAGTCGAGTGTATGACCAAGGCGCCGAGGTACACGGTTGAGCCAAGAGTGCACAGGGCATTTGAAGTGTCTCGGCCATTCTTGGCAAGTCTTGGCACATCTTTTTCGGCCCGAAGAAAACTCCACTTAGGGTGCGGTCTCGTAACCATAAACCATATAGGTATAAGGGATAAGAAGGGTGCAAAACAAGCAGTTGTTGTTAAGACCGGATGGGAGGAGCTAGTCTTGTATGGCGATGTACGCCTCCTTGAAGGGGCAACCAGGGAGATGATAAGGCGGCACCCTCCATTAGGGAGGCGATAAGTGTCAAAAAGACGCAAATGTCATGAGGCTCTATTTTCGCAAGAAAATTTAGGCTTGTCATATTTATCAGCGATGATCCTGAAGAGCAATAATACTAGCAGCGAGGGTAAGACGAGATCAATGGGTCTTTACATGAAAGTGTGGCGTCCTGCGATTTAAATGCAAGTCGGTAATGTCATGGGACTTCAAGTTCATGAGAATTTTTAGGCCTGTCATATTGTCATAACAAAAATATCTTCGCAGAGGCAAAAATACTAAGAAAATGATAAGACAAGATTAATGGGTCGTTACATGAAAGTGTAATGGCGTCCTGCGATTTTGTCGCACGGCAGCAATGTCATGGGGCTTCAAGTTCGCAAGAATTTTTAGGCTGTTATATTGTCGCAAAATGAGAAATTGTAAAAATAAGACCTTTAACTAGGAAGGCAAAATAAGACCACACAAAAACAATGATAAGGCAAGATCAATGGGTCATTACATGAAAGTGTAAAAACGTCCTGGCGATCTTGTCGCAATAGGAATTTCAACATAAATGAAGATAATGGAATAGCAATTATTAAATACCAAAAATTATACTCATTGAAATAAGAAGAGTAATAAGTAGATGAGTACATACATCAAAAAGATGATTGAAGTACATAAAGAAGCAACAAGTACAAGAAGAAAGATTACAAGAGAAAGTCATTTCTCAAATATTAGCTTTTTCACGAGAAGGGAGATCTTTAGTTTTCTTGACAACTTTATCAGCTATTTTCTTGATCATTATATTTCCACAGATCTTTCTTCATTCGCGACATCATCATTGGCAGTTTTTTATTGGGAGAGATAGTCTCTTCATTTTGTAATTCTTAGCCACTATTATAATCATAATCGCTGCTCGGGAGGATTAGGAACTTCATCATCACTTACTTCCGGAGGAGTTCGCCGAGATCTGGGGGATCAAAGAGATTTAGATAGTAAAACATCATTCACAAGAACTTCGGCTTTAAGATGAAATTGGCGAAGGAGTGCTTTGCTGATTTTACTCTCTATATCTTTCTGATCCACGCATATAGTCGAATCTTCTTTCATGCCATGTCGCGAACGCACAAGTGAAGCGGTGAGTATTCCATTCTCTTTCGAATTTTTGGTAGTCGGATTTCAAAGCGGTAATGGAGGAGTGAAGATTTTCTCGGACTACGCAAAACAAAGAATAAAAGGAATTATACAAACAAAAAAATATGAAGGCTTGATAAAGGAAGAATAGATGAGGCGAGTCCAACTTCTATGACTACCTTCCTTATGCGAGATTAAGATGTTGGATTAAGCCGAACAACTATTCTCCAAATGATCCATGGCATTGTCAAAATTATCTCCAATTAAACCTTTAAAGGCGTGATCGCCAACTTTTTCGTTGGAAACAAGTAAGGCATTTTCTTTTGCAAGGGAAGAGTTGGACTTTTCTAATTTGGAACATTGATCCCAATTGGTTTGCCTTTACACTTAAGATTATTCTACCCTGAATAAGTTTATCCTTCTCGGCAGTAACTTCTTCAAGTTGATTTCTCAGCGAGCAAAGAGATTGTTCTTGTTCTTTACATAATTTTTGACAAACATCAGATTGTTGCGAGTAAATCGCCACCTTGTTTAACAGAGTTCGCTTTTCTTGAGAAAGAGTTCCATTCTCATCTGATAAAGTTTCCAACTCCAAATTAGCTTTAGTCAAAAAGTAAGAGAGGCGAGATAATTCATTACTTAATGAGTCTTGTTTACGAGCTAAATCAGCATTTTCTTTAGAAAGATTATCTATTTGATCAACGAATATGTATGAAGATTATCTAATTGGTTATATTGCTCCATCCAAGCATCTCTATCAACTCGAACTTCTTCAACAGTAGATTCCAACTGATATATCTCCATTTTTCGTTTCTGGTTTAAAGCTTGAAGGGCGAACAAGGGCTTGAGGTTCAAGCTTGATACTTTAGGGGCGATTTTTCACGTTTTGGAGGCGATCACCAAGTTATTGGTTTTCATCTGATCAAACCATCTCTTTTTGATTCCTCCACTTTGTGTTCGCTCCCCTATTCTTTTCCCTCCACTGATATGTTCCTTTTGATCCCACTCTTGAGGTACATTGCAGCGTGCGCATTGAAAACCCTTTTTAGGGTTTCAAACCTTGGAGTTTTAATGGGAATCGACACCTTCACAGGTTCCAATCCAGAGACAGTAATCTGCTACCCCTACATCGGAAGCCATTGGAATTTAGTTTAGGTGGTGCGATGATCTTTTCAATGCCCTCTTCGTGGTTTGGATGGGTGAGGCGGTGTTGGAGGGAGAGGGCTCTTGAGGTTTCATTGTTCAACCACTGAAGAACCATCATTACAAGGGGGATGAAGGCTTGGATAGATGCCGTGAGAGGCTTGAAGCAATCTTGATATCTATAAAGCTTGGGAGGATGTTCTCTCTTGCAATTGAGGTGCTTGGCTGTGCACTTAATGTATGCATGTAAATGCAGGACAAAAGGTGTAAAAGCATAAGGAAGGATGCCGTGGCCTGCATCATCAGTGCATCGGGACATGAGTCTTGTTCGAGGGTATATCTTGCTCCTACTACGATTATTACCCCCTCTTTTCCCTACCGGCAGTGCTAATGACAATACTTTACCTTAAGTCCGGACTGTTGAATACTTGTTTTTAGTGCCCAAATCCGTCGAGTTTCAGTGTCCCTTCCAAGTGTAGGTTGAATTTTGCTCGAACCTTCAAATCATGTTTGCAGTGATTGCACAACCCATGGAACTTGCTCGCCACTGATACGACTCATACTTTCCAATCATACCTTGCATGCTTATATCTCCCAAGGCAGTCGGGGAAGAGAAGACTAGTAACCAGAAAAAACTTGATTAGGTCCATTAATCGCGTCCCTGAACCAATGGGATGGAGCCAATGGAGTGCGCCTTATTGATTGAGAGAGTTACGGGTATCATGAGCCGTGGAAGAAAGAGTTTGAGAAGAGGAAGAAGGAAAAGACGGAGTGCGGAAAAGGCTAACTTATGGCTCTGTAAAAGGAAGCTCAGGGATGGTTTATATGCTGGTAGCTATTCGAACTCTAACTTCTAGTGGTGTTGCGCCTTAGCAATGAAGGCACACTTAATGAGCTTCGATTTGCAAGCATCTGTGTCACCTTCCCTGTGATTCCACCTCCTCTTTCTTCACGAGACCAATGGTTGCGTCTCTTCGACCTTGTTTTAGGGCCAGAAGCTTCCCAAAAGGAACTTCTATGGCCCAGAGCGGCCTCGGGCACAACATCTCTTAGATGCTCTTAGCGGTTCATTGCTGCCATCTTGGAAGAACTCATTGCTTCCATCACGAGACATAGTCAACCTATTGCTTGCTGGTTTGTGTCCCACCTGCCTTGGGCGAATGTATAGCGCTCTCTTACTCCGCTAGTTAAACCTGGTGGGGTTTGCGACCTATTGCGGTAGGAACCATTTGGAGGCGCTTGGTTTGAAATGTGCTGCAACCTATGTCGGCAAGGAGATGAATGCATATTTGGGAGATTACCCGATTTGGTGTAGGGGGCTGTGTGCGGAGGGAGCAATTCTACATGTTGTAAACCGCATGCTCGAAGAGAAAGGGAGTTGAGATAATTTGTCCATCTTCGCTTGTAAAGACTTTTCCGAATGCCTTCAACCTCATTGATCGCACGACCATGCTTTAGAAGTACGTAAGATGTGCCTTAATTTCGTTGGTCGAGTGCTATGCCTCACATGCTCGTCGTATTATATGGATCATGTCCTTTCCTCATCCCAAGGGTGCAACAAGGTGACCCTTTAGGGCCTCTCGTTGTTTGCTCTCACGCTTCACCCCTTGGTTAGGAGTATTGCGACCTTGAAATGTGAGCTTGAAATGCAAGCTTGGTACGGATGATGGTACCTTAATAGGCGATACCTTGATGGTTGCAAAGGCTTTGAAGATTATTCGGGATGAAGGGGGTTTCAAGAGGTTTGCATTTGAATGTGGCGAAGACCCAGTTGTTTTAGCCGTCTCCCCGATCCCGAGCTATAGCTACGGCATTTTCCTCACAATATTAGTAGGCCTTCTAAAGGAGTGAAACTTCGGATGGACCGGTTAGTCTTGATGCTCAATTCAACAAGGATTTGTTGGTTAGTAGAGTGCGTAAGAATATGGCTCTTATTGATCTGTAGAGAAGCTAGAAGACCCTCAAGGTGAATTGTTATTGTTTAGAAATTGCACGGGTGTTTGAGGCTTTACTTCGCCTTCGTACCACGAGGCCAGAATTTTTGGTAGAGGCTCAAGACTTGTTCGACACGCGGTTGTTTCAATTTTGAGACACATCATCACAGGGGACGGACACGGATATGGACTTCTTCAACGAGAGATTATCTACTTTCTTAGTTCAAGCATGGTGGCACAGGGGTTTACACTTTTATAAGACACCCAACATTATTGTTATCTTGCCTCTTGTTTTGCAGACCACTGGATTTACAATGTTTGTCATTTTGAGGATCTGAGTATCGGTGTTTGTAGTTTTCCCTTGACCAAGCTATGGACTCCTTCAACTCTCCTGTGTGGGATTGCTCCTCTGTATGCATTAGTAGTTTTGCCACCCATTCTATGAACTCCTGGCAACTATCTACTTTGATGCTATTAAGAAGGACATTCCCTCCAATTATGTTATGAAAAGAGCGTGATTCGGCGTTATGGCAATGTAATCAAACAAAACACGCATGGGATTTTTTGATGGCAATCCCAGTGTGGGACTCAATCAACATATTGGAGCCGGGCAATTGGTGCGATTGCTCAAGTATAGATTTGGGATCCCTCTTGAGTTGGATGGTGCCTGCCCCACGTAAAAGGGATATGGATCCTTTTGGAGATCATGCCTTGCATTGTGCGAATGAAGTGGGCCTAAAGTTTAGACACGATTTGGTGCGATACCATTCTTTGACATGTGTTATCGGCGGGTGTTCTAAGCTAGGGAAAGAGGTTGATTTGGGTCTCCTTTCCAACAATTCAAGACCTTTCTGAGACAGGCTGACATTCGTGTTGAAGCGGGAGAACAGGCGTGACATTTGTTTTGATGTAACCGGAGTTTCACCCTTGTTTGGAGGTGGAGTTCGCACCTTTTAGCGGGGATTGCTATCAAGAATGCTGTTTCTAGGAAGAATGCCAAGTACTTGGAGAAGTGTACAACACAAGGTTATAGTTTTGGGACACTTGCTTTCACCACCTTAGGAGAGCTCGGAGATACACGGTTTTTCTGAAAGCGCTTACATGTTTGCATTGTAGTTATGATGCCAATGTACGTGTAGGAGATTTTCTCTTTCATAGATTAGGAGTGGTGATTCAAAAGGGGTTGGAGCTCAAACATTTTGCTCGGCTTCCGACAAATTTTTTACCAGATGATGATCCATCTGATTTGTAACCCAAGTTAACAAACAAGTTATTTTCTTTCCTTTAAAAAAAAAAAAAAAAATAGACAATACAGAGGCAAGAGTATACCTTTTAATTATTCATTCTTCTTGCGAAGATTATCACGATCCAGTGAAACATTTTAAAGTTTTGATTCTCAAGTTGGAGAATATTACATTTCGATCATAGCTTGGAGATCATTCTTCAAAATGTTAATTTCTTGCTCCAAGGATGTTTGCAGAAATTCTATCAGGGGCCAAGGTGTTTGCTCGAAATCCCGCAAATACTCAGTTTGATAGAGTCGGCAGGGAAGTCTTCTTAAGATATTCACAATATCCGACAGACTTTGAAGGCCACATCTATTCCTTCTAAATTTTCTTTAGTAAGAGGATTTGCTCGAGAAAAGGAAGTAACGGTGATAGAAGAAGGAAGAGATGAGTAATCTTTTGTTAAAGGAATATCACGAGAAGAAGAAATCTCATGAGGGGTTAATGACCGGAGAAATGGTAGAGGCATTAACAATGGAAGAAGAAATAGGCTCATTCATGATAACATTATGAGGGAGTTGATCTATGAGAAATTCAGAGGCATAGAAGTGCTATCTTTGTGCGTATTTTCGCAGAAGAAAGCAGTGAGGGCATATCTTCGAAGATTTCACTGATAGGAGTTGTAAGTTTGAATAGGAAGGTGCAATGTAGGCGCAACGGGTTTAGAATGGCGAGGCTTCTTGGGGGACCTATCAACATTTTTTCATCCTGCCAATTACAAGATAAATAAGAAACAGAGGCAACAATATTGTTATTAAAAGAGTAAATGTTTCTTAAATACCTTGTTACTCGCAGCTTTTCTTTTAGAGGCAAAGTTTGATTGTAACCTAAAGAGATATTAGGGTTCACAATGGTGAACTTGGTGCTAGGTTTGTTCTTGCTAAAACAAAAATGGCGGGGGAGTCATTAAAAGAAGAACAAAGATTTCGAGAATAAAACAACTTCAATAAGAGAAATCAATCACAAAATGATCAAATTGACAAAATTAACAAACCTTGATGCCATAGAAACAGATGGCGAGGAGAAGAATAGAAGCGAGGAAAACGACGGAAGAAGGCGATGAAGAAAAAGCGAAAAAAAGTTGCAGGAGGCGATGAAGAAGGCGAAGTAAAAGAAAAGAAATGCTTTCACAAGGAATCCTCCTTTAAATAGACGAGAAAAGAGTAACCGGATAACATTAAATGTGCCAAAGAAAAGGGAAATTTTAGATACGTATAAGCAGTCATTCCTAAATTCACGGAATCTTGTCGGCAAAAAATTGGTGGAAAACAAACGATTGCGGCATTTCAAAATATTGGTTCTCATGACATTCTCTCCTTCGCAGAGAAGACATGAGAAGAGGCAAGATGTAGGATCAGAATATCGCAACATCAATATCTCGCGAGATTAGTAAACAATGACGTGCGAAGGCGTCGTAGAAAGAGTAATATAAATGACGCAATGAATGGCGACAGCCAAAAACACAAGAAGGTGTGAAGAGACCTAGCGAAGTTTAGGGAGAGCTGCGAGATTGTATACTTGTACACTAGCGATATTTCGCAAGTCATTCCCGGAAATAAAAGGACAAACACATTTTGTCATCCATTGTATACTACCCTATATATAAAAGTCGAATGAGTCCACAGAGGAGGGATTCTTTTAGGAGTGTTAGTCAAGTCATTAGAGAGAGAAATTTTGTGGTGATTGTAATTTCTTTAGCTCTTTCTATCTTATCTTGTAAACATTCAAGAAAATAATCAATAAAAAATCAGTGTTATTCATCTTCAAATGTCTTAGTTGTGTGGATTATTGTGAGGGGGTGTAGTGTAGGATTTCCCGAACTACACTCT
>JAJJWW010004811.1:0-20328 GCA_023531295.1 Papaver armeniacum
GGTTGTGCATTAATTAATAATGTCAGTAAATTCAGGTATATGGGATTGTTGCTACATGCTCCAACCTAGATGAATTTTGTGTATTTAATTCACGAGAATCATTGGGATTGTTGCCACATGCTCTATTCTAGGTGAATTAGTAAAGTGAAGAAGTATTCATCACTTATTAATGGTTTTATCTTTTGCAAGATGTTAGCGCATAATTTTACGGCTTTTACAATTTTAACCTTAAATGAAAATCCACCATCAACAGTTGGGATAATGTTTCTAAACCCATTGAGCTTGGTGGTCTCAATATAAGAAAGACAGAGAATACTTAAATACTGCCCTTCTGGCAAAATTGGCATGGAGAATGCTAACTGAACCAGATGCTCTTTGGGTTCAAATTTTAAGTCATAAGTATTTTCCAGATTCTAATCCTCTTCATGTTGTTAGGACTGAGTCTGTGTCTTGGGTTTGGAAGGGCATTTGTAGGGGTCTTGAATTGATTAGGAAGCACTACTGTTGGGAAGTAGGGGATGGTTCTTGCATAGAGATTTTGAAGGACAAATGGGTACCAAGTAGAGATACTTTACTAAGTAGTAATTTTGTTTCTAATGGTATGAAAACTGTTAATCAATTTTTGGAACAGGGAACATGACAATGGAAGGTAAACACTTTAAAATATCTTATTGATAATGAAACTGTCAATGCAATATGTATAATAAGAGTTCCACACTCTGGTAAGGATACTCTCAGGTGGACACCAACACATAATGGACAGTTTACTGTCAAATCTGCTTATAATTGTATTCTGCAAGATCTGAATGTTTCTGGAAATAGCACTTTCCATGGAAAACCTTATGGAGAGTTAATCTCCCAAAAAAAAAGCAAATTTTTTTTTATGGAGATGCCTAAATGACCGTGTTCTGTGAGAAGTAAGATTGGTAGGTTTATGGCCTCTATTCCTAGTGAATGCCCCTTCACAAGATAATATTGAAACCGTTAACCATCTTTTTATGGAATGTGAAGTTACAAAAAGATTATGGTTCACTCTGCATGTTAATATTGCGGGAAGTATAGCTGATAATAATATGCGAGATTGATTACTTAATGGTTTCAATCCACTAATGCATCAAGATCCGAGTAAGAAAAATATGTCCGGTTGTTAGTTTTGCAATCTAGCAAGATTTGGAAGTTTCGAGGTGCAATGTGGTCTTTGATAATGTTACGGTGCGCAAAAAGCCAAATTAGTGGCTCAAAGTTAATAAGGAAGTAATCGAACGGGTTACAATCCCCATGACAGAAGAACTCATAATGTTAGGCGCAGAGTAGAAATGTGATTCCTTGGCATTTACGAGAGAAAGTGACTACCATAAGATAAATTTTGATGGTGCTTTTATGAAGAAAATAAACATATGGGCATTGGTGACAATGTTTTCATATGCGGGGGCAATGTGGAGGAGCTCAATCAATCAAAGGGCTAGCTCAAGATGAGGAGCAAGCTAAGGCCTTAGCAGCACTGGAAGCAATCAAGTGGGCAAAAGCTTCAGCTGTGGACAAACTACATTTGGAAGGAGATTGCTTAAATGTAGTTGATGCAATAAATGAAAGTGTAGGCAAAGTCAGATGGACTAATAATAATATTATTCAAGATTGCAGAAATTTATTAGTAGGATTTAGAGATTGGAAATGCACTTTTGTGCACAGGGAGTCAAATGAAGTAGAAAATAGCTTAGCAAAGAGAGCTAGAACTTCTAGAATAGAGTGAAAATGTTCCTTCCTGGTTTAAATCTCTAATTAGAGAAGAACTAAATGAAATCTTACATTAAAGTTTTCTTAAATGCAATTTCTTTCTTATTAAAAAAAAGATGCATAAACTATCTTCCGAGTCATCCAAGTTGATCGAAATGGGCAGTATTTCAAAAAGCAAAGTCGTTCTTGTTTACACGATTGTTTTCTTGGCACTAGTTCAAAGTTGTGCATCACAGTGGTTAAAATATATACATGTGCATGTAGTCAATGATTTGGGTGAAAATATGGATCTCAAGATGCACTGCAAATCGAAGAACGAATATATTGATGAAAGGTGGGTCCATTATAAGGAGGACTATAGCTGGCAGTTCGATGTTGACTTTCTTGGTAGGACGCTATATTGGGTGTTGGGTGACATGGTACGACAACTCAGCTGGGCATTGGGTTGTAGGAGACTTCGAATTTTACAATGCTGATAAACATTCTGATATCTGTCGTCTTACTTGCGACTGGTCTGTCCGTAAAGATGGAGTTTACCTTAAATTTTATACGAGAGGGTTAAATTGGGAATATGAAAACAATATACATGGTGAGCTTTATAATTTTTAAGTACTAGTTAGAGATGATGAAGCTAATGAGATGATTAATATCTATCTTGTTCTAGACACGATGGAAGCTTCTTCATATATTTGAAATTTGAAAAATAAGATGCTATTTACATTTTTTTTTTTCATGAGAAATTTATCTTACACTTGAGAATGCAATTTCATATTTTCTATTTAATGGATCGGGTGTGTACCGTAATTTGCAATTCGACATGCCTCAAAAATTCGGACTAAGGTCTCCAACTAACGATGATTAAAATGTACGTTTTTATGCTTGAATATATGGCAAGTGGTAATTGATGTTGAAGATTATATTGGTAATACTAGGATGACACCAAACTATTTTGTCTTGTGACCAACCAAAAATCGATCTTTTTTTTATATTTTGTCTCCCAGTGCATGACATGCAGACCACTCACCCGTGGTGTGCAAACGACTTGTCTCATGGAGACGGTAGGTTGAGTAAAAATAAAAAGTATCAAATGGGTTGCAGACTTGCAGTGAGTTAGTAACACGAAAGGTGAAGGGAGGGAAAGCTGGAATGAACTACATAAAAATATCAGAATGGTGAAACAAAATATTCAGGTACTAGATAGATGTAAAAACATAAGGGGGTACATGAGCACGGCAACCGAAGTGAAATGAGAAAAGAATGTGATATTAATAAACATAGTGGAAGCTGAAATCTATGGCATAGAATCTAAAGATCTTGAAGTGAATGCAGGTTGGGGCAAACGCTAGAAAACTAACAAGAGTGGAGTCTTTTAAAAAAATAAAGAGAATTGACGTCACACTGTTAGTTAATGTGATGCAGTTTATATTCTTCACATGAACTAAGATGTTTCCTTTCTTCACATGAACTAAAATGATAGTTCATGTGATGTTTCATTTTGCACCAAAAGTTGTGTTACTTATTTCTAATAGAAGGCTATTATTGGGCGTCACACTCCATTAGAGGGGCTTCACTTGGATATTTGGTGACCAAAAATCTGGTTAAGGGATATTTTGATTCCATAGCAATTTGTCAAAATTATGCCGTTCAATTAAAACTACTAAAAATAGACGAGGAAGAAGCAAACCGATCCTAGTGATGGTAATCAACAACTCAATCAACCTCAACTTCATCCTCAACTCATTCCACCGATTCAATCAATTGAAGAATCATGTTTTCAAACTCCTCAACAACAACCCATGGTGTATGTAAGGTAATAATCAAACAAACCCATCTTTTTGTACCGTTTTTGTGCTTAAATCGAATGAAATCGAAGTAAAATTAGGATTTTATTTACTTTCTTCTAGTGTTACGCACTGGGTACGGTATTAGATTTTTCAATCGTAATTTAGTTTTTGAAAGAACTTACGCCTAGGTTTAGTTCAATTCAAGCGTAAACTTTGATTTGCATGTCGTTTACGTCTAGGTTTAGTTGATTTCAGTGTAATTCCAATTTACGCCTAGGTTTAGTTGATTTCCGGCGTAATTCCAATTTTACGCCTAGGTTTAGTTAGTTGTTTTCAGTGCGTAATTCCAATTTACGCCTAGGTTTAGTTAGTTGTTTTCAGGCGTAATTCCAATTTTACGCCTAGGTTTAGTTAGTTGTTTTCCAGGCGTAATTCAATTTTATACCTAGGTTCGGTTGATTTCAGGCGTAATTCCAATTTTACGCCTAGGTTTAGTTGATTTTCCAGGCGTAATTTAGGACGTAGCTAGGTTTAATTAATTAAACTAAAGCCAAACAAGGGTTGTTTAGTTATTACACAATTATTTGAGATAAGGGATTTTTGAAATTACTTACGGGTGACCCGTTTTTGTCCTATTCGGTGACGCTCCTCTAATGAAATGTGACGCCCCAATAATAGCCTTCTTCTAATATTAGGTCTTATGTTGACTTAGTATAAAAATAAAGAGATAAGGAAAGAAAAAAATAGGAAGAAGATATTATCTTCAAGTGAATGAAATAGAGAGGGTGAGAAGAACTTATCAAGTTCCCACTTCTCCATTATCAAAATTATCTTAAACCTTTGTTTTAATTACCCTAACCTTTCCAACAGTTGGTATCAGAGCCAAGATCAATCGAATCTGATCTTGGTAGTAGGAAATCAATCAAAACCCAATCAATCAAAAAAATTCAGCAAAAAGAAATTTCTTAAAATCTAGATCTAGAAAAGAAAAAAACCCAATTTTTCAATCAAACTTAAATCAAATCAATGGCAAGTACAAGCAACTCAAATCTCTACATTCAACAACCATCAATCCCAATTTTTCATGGAGAAAATTATGATTTTTGGTCCATCAAGATGAAGACTTTATTTATGCCTCAAGATGTATGGGAAATTGTTCAAAACGAGTATGATGAAATTGAAGATACATCAACTCTAGAACAAGCCCAAAAGGATACACTCAAGAAGAGTAGGAAGAAGAATGCTAAAGCATCCATGTACATTCAACAAGGAGTTGGAGACACTATTCTACCAAGAGTAATTCATTTTCCTAAAGCTAAAGAAGCTTGGGATATTCTTCAAAAAGAGTATGGTGGAAACAAGAAGGTGAGAGAGTTGAAACTTCAATCATATAGAAGAGATTTTGAAAATCTACATATGAAAGATAATGAAAAATTAAATGAGTTTTCTTCTAGAGTTATTGAAATTGTTAATCAAATATTGATGTGTGGTGATAAGCTAGAAGAAAAAAGAATTTGTGAGAAGATTTTAAATTGCTTACCGGAAAAATTTGAACCCATTGTGGCGGTTTTGGAAGCAACAAAAGATCTCTCTACATTGGAGTCACAAGAGTTATGGGCTCAATTGAAAGTCTATGAAGAAAGGGTGCCACGACACACCGAGAAGTCGATTGAGAGTGCTTTTCAATCAAAAATGAATTTAGACACAAAAAATTCAGCAATGAAGAAAAATATGTACAAGGGTGGCTCTTCATCTAATTTCAAAGGAAAAGGAAATTGGAACAAAGGAGGAGCAAGTGCCAACAACTACCAAAAGGGTGATTCTCAACAAGTACCAAAATGCAATTTTTGTAAGAAGAATGGTCATTTGGAGAAGAATTGTTGGAATAAAGGGAAACCTCAATGTCATCATTGCAAGAAATATGGACATTTGGAGGAGGATTGTAGATACAAAGGAGATGAACATGCCGGTAGAGCGGAAGAGAAAGAAGAAAAAGGAAAACAAAACTTGTTTTATGCTTGTCATAGTGTCATAGAAACTTCCAAGAGTGAAGTGTGGTTTGTAGATAGTGGTTGTACAACTCATATGTCCGGTGTGAAGAGCTTGTTTGTTGACATGGACACATCCGTAAACTCTCTAGTGAAGATGGGGGATGGAAACATGGTTCAATCTAACGGAAGAGGTACAATTTGTGTGCAAACTATCAATGGAGCAAAATACATTAGAGATGTGTTATATGTTCGGATTTGGCACAAAATTTGCTTAGTGTTGGGCAACTTGTGGAGCTTGGGTACGCTGTCCACTTTGAATATGGATATTGCACCATTTATGACAAGAAACTCAAGAACAAGAGACAAGTAATGAAGAGTATCAAGATGGAGAAGAATAGAATCTTCCCAATTGTATTTGAAAAGGAGAAGAATGTTGCAATGAGGATGGAAACCATGGATGAAACATGGTTGTGGCACAAAAGACTTGGGCACTTGAATTTCAATAGTCTCAAGGTACTTTGCAACAAGAACATGGTGCAAGGACTTCCACATCACATCAACCACAAAGATGGAGTATGTGAGGGTTGCGCACTTGGAAAACATCATCGCAAATCATTTCCAAACGGTGTAGCATGGCGTGCAAAAGAAATTCTTGGCTTGGTACATACCGATGTGTGTGGACCAATGAAAATACCAACTCATGGAGGTAATAGATACTTCATTTTATTCATTGATGACTTTACTCGAATGACTTGGGTGTACTTCATGAGGAAAAATCTGATGTGTTTGGTATTTTTAAGAAGTTCAAATGTCTTGTTGAAAAACAAAGCGGCCATTACATCAAGGTTTTCGAAGTGATAGAGGCAAAGAATACAATAACAAAAACTTTGATAAGTTTTGTGAAGATGAAGGCTTGGAAAGGCAATTAACCATTGGCTACACTCCTCAACAAAATGGTATTTCGGAGAGGAAGAATCAAATCGTAATGGAGATGGTGAAGTCCATGCTTCATGAGAAGGGTATGCCTAAAGTGTTTTGGGCTGAAGCCGTCAACACCGCCGTCTACTTGATGAATAGGTGTACAACAAAAGACGTATGGGACAAGACTCCGTTTGAAGCATGGAGTGGAAGAAAACCATCGGTAAGGCATCTCAAAGTATTTGGTAGTGTGTGCTATTCTCAAATTCCAAAGGTGAAGAGAACAAATCTTGATGAATCAAGTGAGAAATGTGTGTTACTTGGCTATAACCTCCAATCAAAAGGCTATAGGTTGTATAGTTTGAAGAGCAACACAATGATCACAAATCGTGATGTGTTATTTGATGAAGGAACTTCATGGAATTGGGAAGAAGGTAAAATTGAAAAGAGAACCATTATTGTTGATGAAGAAGAAGAAAATTCAGCAACAAATGAAGTTGGAGAAGGTGAAGAAAATGAGGAAGAACTACCTCAAACACCCCCAAATACAAGGCAAGGAGCATCACCAAGTATGTCTTCAAGTACTTGTGCATCAAAATCACCACCGTCGGCACCAAAGAAGATGCAAAGGTTGAGTGAAGTGTATGAAAGATGTAACTTTTGTACGGTTGAACAGGAGAATTTTGAAGAAGCATCAAAAGAGCCGGTTTGGATAAAAGCTATGGAAGAAGAAGTTTTTGTCATTGACGAGAACAACACATGGGAGAAGGTAGCAAGGCCAAGTGACAAAGAAGTTATTGGTGTGAAGTGGATCTACAAGGTGAAGTACAATACGGATGGAACGGTTCAAAGATACAAAGCAAGGTTGGTGGCAAAGGGCTACTCACAACAACCCGATATCGACTACAATGAAACATTTGCACCGGTTGCTCGTCTTGACACCATTAGAGCCGTGATTGCTATGGATTCCCAAAAAGGTTGGTTACTTTATCAACTTGATGTGAAATCAGCGTTTTAAATGGAGAACTCAAGAAGAGGTCTGTAGAACAACCACAAGGTTTTGTGGTGGAAGGAGAAGAAGACAAGGTGTACAAGTTGAAGAAAGCTTTGTATGGCCTAAAGCAAGCACCAAGAGCTTGGTATAGTGAGATAGATGGGTACTTTAAAGTGCAAAATTTCAGCAAAAGCAAGAGTGAACCTACACTATATGTGAAGACTCAAGGTACGTCTATTCTCATTGTTGCATTGTATGTTGATGACCTAATATTTACGGGTAATGATGCTCATATGATTGAGCAATTCAAAAGAGAAATGATGATGAAATATGAGATGAGTGACATGGGTCTACGCAAGTACTTCCTTGGTATATAAGTTCATCAAAGTGAAGATGGCGTATTCATTTCTCAAAGCAAGTATGCCGAAAAGGTGTTGAAGAAATTTGGTATGCTTGGTTGTAACCCCACATCTACACCACTTGTAGTGAATGAGAAACTCAAGAAAGATGATGGAGGAAGAAAAGTTGATGAGACTTACTATAGAGGTCTTATTGGAAACTTGTTGTATCTTACACATACAAGACCCGATATTATGTTTGCTTCAAGTATGCTTTCTAGGTTCATGAGTTCACCTAGTCATCTACATCTTGGCGCGGCAAAGAGGTTGTTAAGGTACATATAAGGAACAATGAATTTTGGAATCATGTATTCTAGAAATTCAAATGTCAAAATAGTTGGGTATTATGATAGCGACTTGGGAGGATGTATTGATAACATGAAGAGTACTTCGGGGTATGCTTTTTCTCTTGGTTCAGGTATGTTTTCTTGGGAATCGAAGAAACAAGCAACGGTAGCTCTATCCACGGCGAAAGCGGAGTACATTTCGGCATCAATAGCTACATCTCATGTGACATGGCTAAGAAGAATCTTGGAAGACATCCAAGAGAAACAAGAAGGGAGCACCGTAATTTTTTGTGACAACAAATCAGCAATATCAATGTCCAAAAATACGGTTGAGCATTGTAAAGCAAGGCACATAAAGCTCAAGTATCACTTCATTCGAGAAGCGGTTGAAGATGGTGAGATAGAACTCAAGTATTGCAAGACGGAAGACCAATTGGCGGACATATTCACCAAGGCACTTCCCAAAGGCAAGTTTCAAAATTTTGAATTATTAGGAGTTGTAGAACATCACATTAAGGAGGAGATTTTTAGTTAATGTGATGTACAGTTTATATTCTTCACATGAACTAGTATGTTAGTTCATTTGATGTTTCCTTTCTTCACATGAACTAAAATGATAGTTTATGTGATGTTTCTATTTTGCACCAAAAGTTGTGTAACCTATCTCTAATATTAGGTCTTATGTTGACTTAGTATAAAAAGAAAGAGATAAGGAAAGAGAAAAAAAGAGGAAGAAGATATTATCTTCAAGTGAATGAAAGAGAGAGAGAGTGAGTGAGAAGAACTTATCAAGTTCCTATTTCTCCATTATCAAAATTATCTTAAACCTTTGTTTTAATCACCCTAACCTTTCCAACACACACAGCAAACGGGAGGTCAATCAAACAAATTATGCATAGAACAACATGAAAGAGGATTATAGTTGGAAATTGAGATAAAACATAGCACCACCTAAATGATACAGCTTAGTAACTAAAGGGAGAGAAATTCAGGTGAGATAAAAAAATGTAGCAGAGGTCGATACAAATTTAAGAGAGGGAAAAAATATATAGATATAAGACACACAACAGTAACAGTTGACTCACAGCATGAACAAATGACTCGATCACAAAGGGTACAACACAAGCTCTCAAAAGATTAGGAAAAAAACAGACAAATGTAAGTTAATGATAAAGGCAATATAAGATTAACCAGAGGTGCAATGAAACAAATATTATGTGAATAACTTCCAACTAATGATAAAGGCATTAGCCCAGTTGGCCAGGGGTTAGCCAAGGTACAACTAGTGAGCAATGGTTCAAAGAATATAAGAGATTAAACTAAGGAGCAATATACGAGTTAGATGCAGGTAAGATAAGCTAAAACAAACATCATAGTGGTTCTATTTAACAAAGGGGAGATCAGAAGGTTATAGTTACATAAGTATTTAAGCTAAACCTAGTACCCCTATATATCTGTCTAATAAGTATAATTTAACAATACAACACAAGCAAATATAGATGCAAATTCAGTAGTTGTGAGGTGGGGGAGTAAGCTTTGGTGGTAGCTGATAGGCCTCGAAAGATATTTATATTTGAGCCTACGGGTTATACCGCAAGTGCACGGCGTCTATTGGAGACGCGGCAAGTACGGGTCGATCCACAGAGACGAGGGGTGCTTTGTATGATCTAAGGCTTGCTTGACTGAGTTTCTAAGTAATGTATGTAACACAATATTGGTTGTCAAGCGATTTGAGATTGGAATGGTGACTCTAAACTAAGGCAAAGGTATAAAAGCACTAGGGTGTCGACTTCACCACCTAATCCGAGTTAATTCGGTTCACCTTCAATAACGTTCTCGTCCCTTGTAATGGCAAGGCTGCCATTCATCCGGGGGTTTCAATGGGTAGTCTCTCATCAACTAAGGTAACTAGACAACCCCTAGTATTAGTTGTCTTGTCATAGTACAACTAATCACGATTGGTTTTATTACTTAGATGACTAATCCTATCCTAGAATGGATATTCTAATTGCAATTAGAGTATTTTTCCATAGTACTAATTGTCTTCTCAGGGCACAATTAGTCTAAGGATCAATAATAACAATGAAGTATGAATTGCTACACAATCAACATAGAAGTGCTCGACTCACAATGAATACTTGATAGACTTTGTGAAAGTGATATGTTGAAGTGTTCAAATTATGTTTATCCTAAGCCTTAAAGCACAAGAAGAGCAATTATCGTAATATGAACTACAATTAGTAACAGATCATGGGTTTCATCTCAACCCTAGCAAATCAATTTAAAACATAATTAAGATGAAAACAACTACAAATTAACCCTAATTGAAGCACTGGCTAGTCCAGGCATACCTCAAACATCCAAATACACCTTCTATTTATACATGAAAAATCCCCCAAAATATCAAACCCTAAATTTGCTTTAAAATAACAATTAAATTCATACCCATTTACCCATGCTCTCTGATTCAGTCCTCTCTCTTGTCAATTCGGCTCTGAGGTGATGCTTGCTCTCTTTGCTCGCGAAACCCTAACCCTAGTTCTCTCTGTCTCGATCTTAGCTTCTAGGGAAGAAGCTATGAACTAGGTAGAGAGAGACGAGAGGGATGGTGCATTGTTTCTTGGTGACTGTGGTGTCGGGAAGAACGGCGGAGGAGATGGTGGTGGTGATGGTGTTGCGAGATGGTCGGGAAGAGGAGGTGGAGAGCAGAGCTCTGTCGGGTGGAGAGGAGAGGAGAAGAGAAAATTAGGTTTAGGTTTTGGCTAAGGAGCTTATATAGGTGGTGTGGTGTTGAGCGGGTGCATCAGAGAAATGATGAGACTAGCCTAGCGAGCGTTGGATGAAGCTGGTGCGATCTGAACGGCTCAGGGAGGTAAGCGGTTTTGGCTTGATCTAGTGTTGAGCGGAGTATCGAACATCGATGCTAGTGGGAGCAGCGACCGTAGGATGAGGGAGATAGAGATCTCAACGGCTCGGGATGAGCGGGTTCGGATCCGGGTCGTGGGTAGCTCTAGCCCATGTCTTCCTTGTTGGGTTGCAACTGATTTGCGCGCGGGCTTTGGCTATCTGCTCCATAGATGTTTGACTTCAATTCTTCGCTCTTTAGCTCCTCAGTTTCTCCGGACTTTATTTATTACCTAAAAACACAAAATTAATTAATACAAATATTTATTCTTGAAAACAAAGAAAACACAGAATCTGGGATAATATCTGTTTCTAAGCGCAAAAGATGAGTAAAATGCCAATAAAAAGGTGTATAAATATGCACTATTTGGCACTCATCAAATACCCCAAACCTGAATTTTACTTTTCCTCAAGTGAAACAGAAATGAAGAAATCCTAACTATACCCCTGTCGCAGTCTCTCGAATGCATTTAGCGTATGCACTAAGCCTTTAAACCGCTAGGTGTCCCTAGTGGACGAGTTGTAGTCTCGTGAGGGTTTACCTGTGAGGTGTACCCACAAAACCTTCTCCAACTCAGAGTGTAAAAGAGTCTCAAGCCTCCAAGAAGCTATGAGGACATAGAGTTTCTGCATGCTAGTAATGAAGTTAGAACTATCGAAGAACGCATTCTCATCCTTAAGTGATGAGCGAGAAGTAACCATACCATATGAAAGAACCCGGATTCGATTGTGATCATAAGCCTCGACTTCCGCCTCACCATTAGGGTTTTATGATAATTGCACTCAAAAAGATCGCTTTTAGTCTCTCATGTGTGCAGGCGGGAGAAAAGAGAGAAATCTGCACACGTTGTAGGTAAGAAGGATAACCTTCGAAATAAAACTGGAGACTCCACAAGAGGTGTGGACAAAAAGAATCTTTTCCGATGATCTCTAAGAAAGGAAATCAACCATTAGCAAGGGTGGGAGTACTCACTCACTTCTCACCCGATCGTCAATTAATATCACTCTCTCTTAAGAAACCATAGAAACGTCTTCATTCTTCGGTCTTGGTCTTCACTTGTTGATGACGAACTTTGAACTTCACAAAAACTTAATAATAATAATAATTTTTTTTTTTTTTTTTTTTTTTTTAAGCATAGTACATGAAACGAAAATAAACACAATTTTTTTTTTTTTTTTTTTTTTTTTTTTTATTTTTTTTTTTTTTTTTTTACAATAAAACGATAAACTCAATTTTTCACAAACTTCATTAATTCTCATCCTTTTCTTTCTTTTCTTTGTTGCATAAAAACCTTGGACTATCTCAACTTTTCTTTCAATATTCTCGATTTCTGCTCCGGTTCTTTGACGATGATGTGTTTCTATGGGTCTTGTTTGATTGAGAGAGAGAGATGCTAGCGCAAATCGATATTTAGAAGGAGTTTTCATCTTTAGACGTCACCCTCATGATTGACGGAATTAGCACTCAAGAGATCAAAAGTAGTCTTTGAAAGTGGTGCGAAGTTGGGTAGCTCACCATTCTACCCGGAATTGACGACAAGGTGACACACACTCTAAAAGCTTTTCTAGAAAGTCACAAAGAGTGAAGGTCGGACCTCGCTTTGATGTAAAATGGGTAGTCTCCACTATGGGTGATCACAATTCTACTACCGAATATCTAAAAAAGCACCTAATTCGCCCCGGGTATGGTTAAATCCAACTTTAACGCTCTAATCAACTAAGAAACCCGATTGTGTTCTCCGGTACTTCCAATTTCTGTTATTTCGGTCAGAATTTCTATGTAAACATAGCTAAAAGCATGCTAGTGACTCTAAAATCTCTAAAAGTTGGAGGTTTTTATTTGCAAAAAGTTTTTGAATTTTTTTTTTTTTTTTTTTTTTTTTTTTTTTTTTTTAAATGAAAATAAAAGATTAAAAAGACTAAAAACTCTAAATGCAAATGCACCCCCAAACCTAAATCAAACATTGTCCTCAATGTGTCACAGATAGGAAAATTTGAAGTCAGTCACGTACCACGAGAACTATGCTGATAAGATAAAAAGGGAAGAGATTACCGGATGTCGGCAAGAGCAAGGTTGAGCTTCATTCGTCAAGGCTAGAATCCAATATTCTCAACGGATATCATATCGGATTAGCATAATATATGTGCAAGAAGACTCAACCGAATCAAGAAAAGAAAATTTAACAAGTCCTACTGGATATATACAATGAAAATGCACCATAAACCAACAATCTAAAGAGTTGAGGATCAACCCAATAGAAAATATGTACACACATTAACAGCCTTACACAAATATAAAATGAGAGTGCAAGTAAGACTGTGTATGTGAAGGAGTTTCCCAAACCTAAACTTGTGAACAGTGTGTTTGTGAGAACAAAATCTTGCAATTTTAAAGGTACATCATGCAAAAGGTCTAACTCAAAATGAGTTTTGCTAATTACAGGCAGACATACACATTCCAACTGTGGCTCCTTAAGAGTGTTATACTTTGATGCAAAATAGTCCAAGAGGACTTGGGAAGCACAAAGCTCTAGGCCTAAGTTAGGCATTTTCAGAAAAGTTGGTTTTGCAATTTTGTGACAAACTACACCTAGGTTGGGTGAAGGAGTTTCAATTTGTGACTCAGGAGAGAGGTTAGGTACATCTAGGTTGTTTTCATTTTTAAAATCATTTGTACCATCACACACTTTCCTAAAGTCAAAGAGGGTAAATCATGTTCATTTTCACAGGATAATTGCACAAAGTTCCACATCAATATCACATGCATGAATATCAGAAGAAGCATCATTCATAGGGTTCACAGGAGAGACACTTAATGTCTCAGAACCTAAAGATTCTATTACATTTTCAAAATACACATGCTCTTCATATTCATCATCATCATCATCATCATCATAGCAAAAATCCATCTCTCCATTCAAAATTGTAGCACTTTTAGTGTACTCATCTACCTCTAGATTAGGTTCATATTCAATGTTAGTTGCATGAGTAAGACTAGAAACACTATTTTCAATCCTATCATTTTGTAACTCAATCGGAGTTCCTTTGAAGAATCATCTTGAGTTGTTCCATTGAAGGAGAGTCTTCACTAGTGGGTATGCATTCCTCATATGGATATTCATTGTATAGTTGAGCATGAGGTTCACTAGAGAAGGGAAATCGGGGACATGTTGCTATATGGATGGTCATGCATTGCATTCATTTCAAGCCTAGCATTTAGCTCCATGAGTGTATCCATTGTTGATTGCAAACTAGGAGTTGGGGGAGTATAAAATTGTTCATCTCCCACTGTGGTGAATGATGCATGTGTGCAGGTTGATTATGGTCCCAATAGTCACTTCTAGACACTTCGTACATTGGATTATCATGGTTTTCCCTAGACTGTCTAAAAGCATGCAAAATATAACAGTACTCGCAGGGTGGTCTAAGCCACCACATAAGGTGCAAGCATACATTTCATATTGCCTAAAAACTAGATTCGACAGATAGCCTTTCTAAAGCAGATTGCCTATCTAAAGCAGATAGTCGAGCCTCTAATTGATCTAAAAGTGATGATTGGGTATGAGAAAATTGTTCATTTTCAACCTGTGGTGGATGATGTATGTGATCATAATGATTAGGGTATGTGGATTCGGGGCCCTGAGAAGGCTCATAAAATTCCCTAAAATCACTATGGTATGTGGGATGTTCATCCTGTGAAAGGTGCCCGTAAGCAAGCTCTCTAAGGGATTTATTTGTTCCATCCCCAGATGCAGACCAAAATCCTGACATGATTTATCAACTCAAATTGAACTTAAAGCCCAAGTGGACTAAGTTTGGTTTTTGTGGGATTGGTTTGGTTTATTGGGTTTCATTTGGTTTGTTGGGAAAGTTTGGTTTATGTGGGAAGAGTTTGGTTTATAGGGATTTGGTTTTGTTGGGTTTTGGTTTGTTGTGGGCTTATTGCTTGGTTTTTGTAGGAAGCCCAGCAATTGTGTGCAAAGCCTAGGTTGTGTGCTAATGCCTTTACCCAAGTTGGGTTGCAAAGCCAATTCAAGTTGGGACAGAGCCCAAAGTTAGCCCATTGCACAGAAGGCTTGGCAGCCTGAGTTGGGTTGAGTTAGCCCAGTGGTGTGGGCTGCAACGCTTTAGTTTTTGCACAAAGGAGCAGAGCCGGATTATATGCAAGCTCGGTGCTCGGTGGGCCTCAAAATGTACGGCCCGGGTTGGTTTGGTTTATGGGAAGCCTAGTGTATGTCTTGAAGGTTTATTTTGTGCGAGAGAGATTGGCAAATCTCTTGCCTTTGGTTTGTGTACTGACTCTGGCGTGGCACAAACCCCAATTGACAACTCAAACTTACACAGCTGAAAAAAGAATCACAAGCAATTTTTAGCATACATAGCGATTCTGAGGTAATGTGATGCACGGTGCGGCACAAGATAAAGCGAGGGCTATACAGGTGTAGCATGCAATGGGTTTTGCAGCTATTCTATTATGCAAAACAACAGCTATTCACAAATGCAGAAGATCAACAGCCAATGAACAGGGTCAGCTGTTTACAACATGCTCAGGGTTTGATTTAGGTTCCACACAACACAACACTCAGGGTTTGCATACAAGCACAGGCTACAGCCAAGGCAAATCAGCCAAGTAAGTAGGGTTGCGAGCGGGTCGCACAGTTACGGACAAGTTGGCTCACAAGCTTATGCTCGGGGTTTGTATAGAGAGCCCAGGGGAAGGAGCATGCTAGGAGTCTTATTCACATGTTAATACAAGGTTCAATTACAGCTAACCTCAAGTTCTGTACTCCTTGACTTCCCTTTCTTTGGTTGCTGAGTAGCTCAGTCGCTCAAGAGCTCACCAGCAGGCAACCACTGTAAGCACTTCCATTCATGCACCTTGGCTCGTAGTTACTACTTGCAACGGAAAGAGTTGGGTGCACAATTGCACTTTGCTCAACGGCTCATGTGCAGGTACTGTAGGGCTCGAGAGGAGGGTTCAGTTAGCAGCTCAAGTGCACGAGAGCTATAGCAGAGCTCAGAGCTATGCCTGAGCTGAAAACTAAGCCACAGAAAAATAAGATAACAGCAAAGTGCAGGGGCACTATGCAGATGGTTAACAGCAAAGCAAAACCAACAAAATAATGACTAAGTTACAGCGAAGATGCAAGTTATAGAAGAGTCTACCGAGAATGTAACAGGATGAGAAACTAAATGCTAAACACAAAGTACAAAAGCAAAGACGGATGCTAAAATTTCAAAGCTAAAAGCAAAAATCAAGGTGATTAACCTAAGTTATGTTGAAGTACCAGCTATACTACACTAACAGGGGATGAAACGTAAATAGAAAACTTAACGAGGAGCAAAAACAAACAAGCTATAACAGCCATACTATACTAACACGGGGTTATAAGCAAAAAAATGTAAATGAATATATACTGGGATAGGATGGAAATCAGTAAAGCGAGCCAATATCAGCAAGGCACGCGCCAAGTCCCCGGCAACGGCGCCAAAAACTTGATAGGCCTCGAAAGATATTTATATTTGAGCCTACGGGTTATACCGCAAGTGCACGGCGTCTATTGGAGACGCGACAAGTACGGGTCGATCCACAGAGACGAGGGGTGCTTTGTATGATCTAAGGCTTGCTTGACTGAGTTTCTAAGTAATGTATGTAACACAATATTGGTTGTCGAAGCGACTGAGATTGGAATGGTGACTCTAAACTAAGGCAAAGGTATAAAAGCACTAGGGTGTCGACTTCACCACCTAATCGAGCTAATTCGGTTCACCTTCAATAACGTTCTCGTCCCTTGTAATGGCAAGGCTGCCATTCATCCGTGGTTTCAATGGGTAGTCTCTCATCAACTAAGGTAACTAGACAACCCCTAGTATTAGTTTGTCTTGTCATAGTACAACTAATCATGATTGGTTTTATTACTTAGATGACTAATCCTATCCTAGAATGGATATTCTAATTGCAATTAGAGTATTTTCCATAGTACTAATTGTCTTCTCAGGGAACAATTAGTCTAAGTATCAATAATAACAATGAAGTATGAATTGCTACACAATCAACATATAAGTGCTCTGACTACAATGAATACTTGATAGACACTGTGAAAGTGATATGTTGAAGTGTTCAAATTATGTTTATCCTAAGCCTTAAAGCACAACAAGAGCAATTATCAGAATATGAACTACAATTAGTAACAGATCATGGGTTTCATCTCAACCCTAGCAAATCAATTTAAAACATAATTAAGATGAAAACAACTACAAATTAACCCTAATTGAAGCACTGGCTAGTCCAGGCATACCTCAAACATCCAAATACACCTTCTATTTATACATGAAAAATCCCCAAAATATCAAACCCTAAATTTGCTTTAAAATAACAATTAAATTCATACCCATTTACCCATGCTCTCGATTCAGTCCTCTCTCTTGTCAATTCGGCTCGAGGTGATGCTTGCTCTCTTTGCTCGCGAAACCTTAACCCTAGTTTCTCTGTCTCGATCTTAGCTTCTAGGGAAGAAGCTATGAACTAGGTAGAGAGAGACGGTAAGGGATGGTGCATCGTTTCTTTGGTTTTGTGGTGTCGGGAAGAACGGCAGAGGAGATGGTGGTGGTGATGGTGTTGCGGGAGATGGTCGGGGAAGAGGAGGTGGAGAGGAGCTGTCGGGTGGAGAGGAGAGGAGAAGAGAAAATTAGGTTTAGGTTTTGGCTAAGGAGCTTATATAGGTGGTGTGGTGTTGAGCGGGTGCATCGAGGAAATGATGAGACTAGCCTAGCGAGCGTTGGATGGAGTGGTGCGATCTCGAGGCTGGCTTTCGGGGAGGTAAGCGGTTTTGGCTTGATCTAGTGTTGAGCGGAGTATCGAACATCGATGCTAGTGGGAGCAGCTGACCGTAGGATGAGGGAGATAGAGATCTCAACGGCTCGGGATGAGCGGGTTCGGATCCGGTCGGGTAGCTCTAGCCCATGTCTTCCTTGTTGGGTTGCAAGCCCGGTTGCGCGCGTGCTTTGGCTATCTCGCTCCATAGATGTTTGACTTCAATTCTTCGCTCTTTAGCTCCTCGTTTCTCAGGACTTTATTTATTACCTAAAAAAACACAAAATTAATTAATACAAATATTTATTCTTGAAAACAAAGAAAACACAGAATATGGGATAATATCTGATTTCTAAGCGCAAAAGATGAGTAAAATGCCAATAAAAAGGTGTATAAATATGCACTATTTGGCACTCATCAGTAGCACAATAAGAGCATGCGACGGTCTTTATTCTAAAACATTATCAAACCTGGTTTCCGGTGGAACAGAACCATGATCATATCTATAATATATGGTTTGTACTGGCCAAATATGACCGACACCTAACTTGGTTCACTAACCACCAGATTCATTCTTTACTCTGCATTAAAAATTCAGGAACAGGATTAGTAAAACAATTATGACAAGTGTATAACATTTAGGTAAAGACCGCTAACAAGTGTATAACATTTAGGAAAAGACCACTAACAATTGATTAATGATCGAGGATAGTAACTAGGAAAAACAGGAACTGAACCATTTTTGCTTCACTTTCGTTAAAATTTAACAGATCTATTGATAATGGATATTAGGTGCTTCACTTTTGCATTGAAACCACTCAAGGAAATTAGTAGGTACAATACCAGCGTATCTCCTTGATCTCCAGGGAGTCAGCTGAAGAAGCAGAACCCTCGGGAGAAACCATAGTAGCAGTAGTTCCAGCCTCGAGATATCTAAACCCTCAGGAGGATTCATAGCAGTAGTAGCTCCAGCCTCGACATTCAAACCCTCAGGAGGAGTCCTAGTAGCAGTAGTAGCTCCAGCCTCGACATTCAAACCCTCAGGAGGAGTCCTAGTAGCAGTTGTAGCTCCAGCCTCGACATTCAAACCCTCAGGAGGAGTCCTCGTAGCAGCAGCAGCCCTAGCAGCAGCAGCAGCCGTAGCCTTAGCAGCAGCAGCAGCCTCTTGGTTCATGGCCCACAGTGCCACAGCCAATCCAACAATCAGAACAAAGGACCCGACAACACTGTCAAAATAGAGCAAGACGGTTACTAACAAGATACTAATAAAAAATTAATAAAAACATAATTAGGTTAGGAGTTACCCTCCAACATAGAAACGCTCGTTAGTGAAAACCACTGATAAGAGCGAGACTAAAATGAGACTGGATGGTGAGAATGATGCAGCAAAAAGGGACCCCCTCATAGAAATGCAGCGATTGAATAAAAATACACCTAAAGCTGTACCTATTGCACCCTGATATAAGATGTTCCAAGAAAAGAAGAAAAAATCAAGTTGATATAATAGAAAATATAGTAAACTACTTGGAAATAAACGAAAACATTATGATGAACATACACTGTATAATATAGCTAAGTAAACCATTGCCCCATTTCACCCCATACTCCAGATGAGTGTTCAGCAACAACAGCTATAATACCACATGGCACCGTAGAGATAAGACTCATGAGAAACGTCGTGGTCAACGGATAATTAAAAGTATTCTTCAGGTGAGCCTACAGTTAACGATGAGTGAGACAATGAAACAGTAAACCAACTTTACAATGACAAATCAACTGCATAACAAAAAATGGGAGTAGAATGGGAGTTGGAACAGAAAGAAAAAAAAAAGTTTAATAATTAAGCTTGTAAAGTATAAACTGTTACCTGAAAATTCAGCCAGCACACAAGCTTACCACAAAGAATCAAACTTTTCCTTTGGAAGTGCATAAATAATTCTTTGCCTGTTAGACAAGTTCTAGGATGCAATGATACAAGTTATATCTTCTGTGGCCATTCAACTGAATCTGTAAACCATTTATTATTTGATTGCTGCTTTGCTAAAGCTATATGGGCTTTACCACCATTTTCAGGGGGTTTTATGAATGCTTCTTCTAATATTTATTTTCAGCAACATTATGAATTATGGAATACAGGGAATGATATGTGTAGTTGCAGGAAATCCTACACTACACCCCTCACAAGAATCCACACAACTAAGCCATTAAAGATGAACAATTATGATTTTTATTGATTAATTCCTTGAATGTTTACAAGATAAAATGGAAAAGAGCTAAAGAAATTACAATCACTACAAACTTTCTCTCACTTAATGACTTGTCTAACACTCGGAAAAAGATATCTCCTCAACAGACTTGTTCAACTCTTTATATAGGGTAGTACATAGTGGATGACAGCTAGACTGTCCTTTATTTTCGGGAATGACTTGCGAAATATCGCAAGTGTACAAATACATAATCTCGCAAATCTCCTAGATCTCGCTAGATCTTCACACCTTTCTCGT